>JAVTVY010037930.1:0-15705 GCA_036873755.1 Hanleya hanleyi | reverse complement strand
CGCGGCCTCGAATCCGGTCCAAAAATCTGACTGGTGGCTGGGATATTATTAGACCCCCCAGCGAAGTGGTTGGGTAATAGAATTAAACTACCCGTCGTATATGACATCTACTGAGTGATAACTGTGTGTAAAAGCGCGAGAAACTGATGAACTATTTCTACACAATCAACTGTGAAACGAAACAATATGAGTTGTCTCCCTTGTTCACCTGTTATTTATTAATAAATGGCAAAATAGCTCATAATTATTTTAATTTCTGAGTTAAGAGTGAATAGATTTTTGACTAACTTCCTCCATTGTTGTTATATTTAGTAAGGTTCAGCAATTGATTGCAAAAATCAATTATCGTCATGAGTATAATTATTAATTTGGGCATGCACAGTTCAAGTGTTTCAGATTTTGATTTCAGTGTTGCCTGTTAATAAAAACGAAAAAAAAGTTCATTGAGCGATAATGTAAGAGGTAGCGTCGGTAGAACGTGTGGGTCAAAATTGAGATTGAGGGGCTGAGGTAATCGGTGTAATTTCCTGTAATGTTGTTGGATTCATCTCTGCATGTGGTGAATTCGGTGCAAGGTATGTCGATACAATGATATTTGGTTTTTATTCGTATTTTAGACATTTTCCGAACCAACGTAGGCTATATGTATTGAAGCTATGTGGAATCATATCAAAGGTTCGCGCTGCAATTTGATTGGTTGATACATCCGTCTCGAGCCTCATTGCCTTATTTGGTCATACGGTTTTGTTCACTTGTCTGGAGTAGGCGAAAACGAAAGTAACTGTACTACGTGTTTTATCGAGTATGAATCAGTAAAAATCTCTCCCTATCAATGTCAACATTTCAGAAATGATCAAATACGAAAATAAGTGAACAATATCGGCGAACATGTGATAAACATGAAGGCCAGATGGAACCCCACTAGAACACATTTGCAGCGAAAGATAGATAGAATAGCCGATTTGAAAGAGTAAAAGTACAGATCCTGAACACGGAATGTGCCAAGTTGATAACGTGGGATTCCTTGTCGAATGACAGCTTCCCATCGTCCCAACATGACTCACATTCTCAGGAAGGCAAACAGGTTGGATGTCCTAAACTAGGATTGTTATTTGATATCGACTGCGGTTTTGGCTACTGGATGTCGGAGTTTTCCCATTCTCAGTTATCTCCCCTTGACCACATATTCATCTGGGCTATGTGGATTCATAACGTTCCTACCATTGGCATCATATTGGTTTAGAACAGTATAACGGGAATAGGCAGTGTTTATGATTAGTCGACTCGAGCACTATATACAAGCACGTACATCTGGTCTCTTACGAATATGACTATATGCAGGATTTAGAGATGATAATTTCAAAGCTCGTTCCTCCTCATCTTCCGAACGATGAATGAGATATTCTTTTTTCGGATAATCCCTATACTCGATGAGAGTTATATACCAACCTTCTTTGACCGTGAAGAAAAGTACCGCTTGTCCATAGGGGGCGTATATACATCTGTGAATGGCTTACACTCAAGTGGAGTCTAAGACCACTGGAATTTTGGTATTAAAAACACCTCTTACTGAGCAGTAACAAGTGTTTTTTCTATGTTATAGAGATCAGGGTATGGTAGAAAATTAAAAACTCGGCTTAATATGCAAAGGGAATGACTTTAATTGAGCCAAAGATGAAAGAGAAAAACACTTAAAAAATAAATCGATTTGAGAAAAAATATATATATTTATTAATTTTCATAAATTATGGAAGAATTTTATACGTAGACATAGATCATTCAAGCAACCGTGCATTGAACAATACTGGTCACCGGTATGTTAATGACAAAATCCATAAGGTTTTCTTCGGTTCCAATGCACGCCAAGGATATCATTCTTGGGATGTTTCTTTTCTTTAGAATTGCTTGCATTTTTCATTAACAATATCTGTGTGAAATTCGGCAATATCACATACCATATCTTGAGCTCTACTACATACAAGGGATGTCATTCATCGGAGGTTTCTTTGTTTATGGAGATGCTTGTATTTCTCATTAACAATATCAGTGTGAAATTCGGCAATACCATATACCAACAGCGTATAGCTACCCCAATGGGTACAAATTGTGCAACACTGTTGGCATAACTATACCTGTTCTCGTATGCATACGCTTAATTGCCAAAAGGTAACCATTTCAAAGTTCGTTCATTCTCATTCACCAGGCGCTATATTTGCGACGCTGTGAATGATATTTATACCCCTTCACTGGGTTCGAAGGAAACTACTAATAGCCGAGATGGAACATCATATCTGGACCTACACCCTTTGCAAATTGATCAGTGTTTTCTCTCATATCGATTCTGTGAAAAACAGACGATTACAAGTTTGGCATAGTTAACTATCCGTTTTTGGATAACAATATTCCAGAATGACCTGCATACGGTGTATACATATCTCGCGTGGTAGCATTTTCTAGATCATGTGCAGACTGTAAAAAGTTTAATCCACGCCACAGAATATTACTTTAGAAAACTGGCAAACATGGCTATATCACCAAACGCCTCCATTCAGAGTTTCTCAAATTCTGTGATAAATAACTCACAACGACGGCAAAAAACGATCGTAGGTTGTGTCTAATTACGCCTAACACAGAGCTATGGGTCGTTTGAATATCATGCGTTTTACATCTTCATGATGTTCAAATGAACCGACGCAGCCAAAACGTGACGGGCATTCATACTCTTGAAACGACTGGGAAATTCGTTTGGATAAAGAATTTAGGGCCAGTGAATAGGATTATGTATAGAACATCATCATGTCTTGCTAACATGATTGAAACTGTTGACCGCTTCACTCTTGTAGGAAACCATCCTGGGTTTTTGATGGGTTATTTCATGCCCATCTGGAGTTGGTGCTTACTGTTTTACGTAATAGCTCTTTCGATTATTGACCCGGAAATTCTTTTGTGGACGACGGCTGAATATTGAATGTCGGATCTGACGCTTGCTAAACATATCTCGCTTATACCTAGATGCATCTAGACTAGTTGTCCATATTATGATTTATTACCCCACAAGCAAATTTGTATTCTGTGATTGGCTAAAAGTTCGGGTCGTATAAACCCATATACCCCGAGTGATGTTTTGCTACTCGGGGTATTAAAAAAAACAACTCACCTGAGATTGGAAACGACGCTCTCACTTCAAAAGTTCAGCTGACCATATACCTCAATATTTATGGGATAACTTTCGCTCACTCGTCAAAACTTAATGGAATAAAGTCATACTGCATTACTTTCACTGAAGTTTCCGACACATATCTCACCAAACGGTGCCATTTGTTCCAAAAATAAAAGTCGATTTCCGAACTAAAGCTGAGCAGGTCGAAATGGAGTGTGTTGTGGCGCGCCTTTCTCACAGTCCAGTAGCAAAATGCGGACAGTTTCGTAACCGAAATGGCCCGTTGGATTTGCCCGCTGTACCGTTGGTTATATCGTTTTTTCAGTATTATTACTATAAGATAAAAGGCTTGAGGGGCAATAAATTCGTTATTCAGGTTTCCCCCCGGGTGTAGGAAAAATTACGACCCTCCATGAAACTCCTACACCCTTCGACTGACGCCTCAGGGCGTGTGAGTTTCATGGATGGTCGTAACTTTCCATAAACCAGGGGGAAAGCATGAATAACTAATATTGTCCCAAGTGTGGACAGCACTGGTGGATAGAAAGGAACAAACCAAACACTTCGGAAATAACGGGTTTCGTATTCATCTATGTAACAAATATCTAGTCTGATATGCATTAAGTCAATTACACTTGGCCATTTCACGGCTTTTCTTGAAGATTGCTACAAAGTTTTCAAGTTAATGCCACCACAGTTTGTATAAAATACAGAAGTTGTTATCTGTGAAATAACTTTGGTCGAACAATTATTCGATATCTGTACCTATCGCAATGCTTAGCACCTGTTGTTATTTTGAGACCTCGAATTCCACATAGGTAGAAGTGATGGACGAATCAAGCAACTCAGTAACTCTGGCGGCCTAAAAGGTTTTGATGCGGAATAATTGTATATAGAGTCGAGATATCTCATGTTGATACCGTGACATTTTCGTCATGTGTCATTCCATATCGAGCTGCTTTAAGAGGTTTTTACAATTCGTGAACACCCGCATGTATAATTCTTGAATTCTCAAAGTAACAGCACAATATTATCCCAGAATGACTTTGTTGTGAAAGAAAAAATAATTAAGAAAGATTGTCGAATTTATTGTAACAATTTATTTATCGTAATAGCAATACACATATCTACACGGCAGTGTGACTGACGTCACAGGACCTGCGAAGTAGGGTAGGCATTAGGACTCCGACGCGCACTGAGCTCTTGAAAATCCCCCGCCCCAAGTTGAAATCCTGCCTATATTAAGATGGGCACGGCCCAAGTCAGAATCACCAGTGATTTTCATCAAAAATCACCAAAAAAATTCATCAAAAGTAGGTCAGCTCAGAACTTTCTGGTAACAGTCCCCTGATGCACCTTCATGCAAAAAATCAAGATTCTATTGTCAACGGTTCTCCTTAGTTTGCGGATGAAAGGTCTCGGATGGACTCACTGACTGACTGACTACCGGACAATTTGTAGATGGTAGCCTACTTCGTAGGAACATGGCAGTGTGATTTACGTCACAGGACCTAGGAATTAGGGTAGGTTTTAGGACTCCGACGTGAACTGAACTCTTGGAAATCCCCGCCCCAGTTGAAATCCTGCCTATATTAAGATGGGCTGGTAACAGTCCCCTAATGCACCTTCATGCCAAAAATCAAGGTTCTAATGTCAACGGTTCTCCTTATTTTGCCGACGAAAGGATTCGGATGGACTCACTCGCTCACTAACTGACTGACTGACTGACTGACTACCGGACAATTTGCAGATGGTAGCCTACTTCAGGGACATTCACCTGCAGACATACTGCAACGTTTATTTATTCAGAATAATATTACACAGACACCAAAGTAGGGTACACTCCTCTTGGAGAGAAATATACATGAGGTAGTGGTTAATACAAACCACGATCAATATAACTTCTCTCTCTTCGATATACGCATAACAACAATTTCCTGCACCGTAATTCATCACGTCTAGTCCAACTAGTACTATTCAGCCGTCAAGCATTATAGAATTTCCGCGTCCAAAATCAAAAAGACATCATTATCACCCAATTTCAAACAAGAAATATATAAACATATAAGCCGGTTCCCTGAAGCGGTCAGCTGTTTTCAATGATGCTGTCAAATCTGTAATACCAAATGAATTTCAAGAGTCGTTTTACGAAGAGATTCCTCAATATGATCACACCTCCGGTCAGCTGTGCCGTGGGTGGAGCTTGAGTAGTGCGAACAAGCAAATACGTAGTGTTGCCCAATTCTAATGCCTCGCTCGTTTGCAGTGGTATTCTACAATTTAAGGGGCAGGTGCTGGAGCAACGTTTTGAAAGTCGTGTTTTTGAGAAGAGTCTCTTCTTTGGTGTATTCTGCCTGATTATAGCGAAGTCCCATGGATAACCCCACCATACCATGTTTGACATGCAGGTATATCTACATAAATAACTAGGCCCATGGGCATATATAGAAAGGTGGTTCAGAAGATAAAAGTTGTTGCTTGATTGAGGGTTGGGACAGATAACATCCATTGCAAGTGAACTTCTCTTTGCATAATCTAGATTTTATTGCACTGTACTTCCATTTGTAAATTAGTGTTTTGTAATTTATGGCTAACAGGAAAAATAGTTTTTAACTGATTGTGAAACCCGAGTATCATTTTCAGAGACTATCGATTGACTGGCTGCAATAGTGGAGATAGTAAAACTCAAAAGAATAGCTGCTTCCTGAGTAGCAGATTTCTTTTCCAGAGTTTCAATTCAAAATAGTATCTATTTGTTTGAAAAAGCCCCCAAAAAGCACATGAAAAACTGGCCATAATACCAAGCTGATCCGTATGTAGTGGTAATACTATTATACATACATGTACACCCAGTACTGGCACTGAATGAAAGTATTAGAACACATGAATGCAGGAAAAAATAAGTGGCAAGACATCCATCTCAGAATCTTTCAGTTCTCAGACTTGTCAGATAGTATTATTTCTAAGTTTAACTTCAATTGATTCATTATTTTCACTACATACATGTACCTATATATCTAACACCAGTCCATGTGATGACCTAGTTTTAGCTTGACCATTGATCAGAAACTAGACCCAGCATAGATACATTTACAGCCCCCAGAGCTATGGTAGGGCAGCTATTTACACATGTACATGTTGCCTCCTGAACTGTATTTCTCCAAGCTGAGGTCAATGTTTGGAAGAGTGACCATAGCAGGCTTCCATACTCTAGTGCGTATTAATCTGATATCTTGAAGGAAAACAATTAACAGAGTATTATTTAATACAGGTAAGGGATCAAGTACATGCTAATTAAGTGACTATATATAAGCCTACAAAGCCTGTCAACCACTAAAAGGATAACTATTCTGGTCTGAGAAAGAATAAACAGTTTGGAACTAATTTTATACATGTACTTCGGACAACCCTAAAATCAGAAATTTTCTAGATAGCATAATAAAGGTGAGACAACTCACCTTTCTAAAAATGCAGTTCAGAAAATTCTGTATAGCGTGTCCCATAACAAAGATTAAGTTTGGTATGAAAATTGTTTATCAGTGATTTTGTGTGATCTGAGTCCACCCGACATATGGCTCATGCCCATTTAGAGTTGGTGCTTACTGTTTTACGTGATAGGTCTTTCGATTATTGACCCGGAAATAGATCGTTGGACAGTTTGGAAATCGGCCATGTTTCTCTCCCATCGTGCAATGCGCACCACGAGTTACTTTGGCTCAACGTAATGTTGTAAGTATAGGCGGCAGCAAGAAATGCAAAAATAAGTAAATTTTCCTTATGCTTTGGCACTTCGAACGTTTCAGAATAATTCCTTAGGTCTTTATCACTCTTTTATTCTTCTTGACTGATTCGGATGGGTTGCATAAATGGATCTACAGCCGAAAACTGTTCACTTTGGTCGAACAATTATCTGGCAATAATAGGGGACATTCTTACCTATCGCAATGCTTATAGCACCTGTTGTTATTTTGAGACCTCGAATTCCACAAAGGTAGAATTGATGGACGATTGAAGCAGCTCAGTTACTCTGACGACCTAAAAGGTTTTGATGCGGAATAATTGTATAGAGAGTCGAGATACCTCATGTTGATACCGTGATATTTTCGTCATGTGTCATTCCATATCGAGCTGCTTTAAGAGGCTTTTACAATTCGTGAACACCCGCATGCATAATTCTTAAATTCTCAAAGTAACAGCACAATATTATCCCAGAATGACTTTGTTGTGAAAGAAAAAAATTATTAAGAAAGATTGTCGAATTTATTTATCGTAATAGCAAAACACATATCTACATGCACCTGCAGAAATACTGCAACGTTTATTTATTCAGAATAATGTTACACAGACACGAAAGTAGGGTACCCGGTACTTTTGGAGATAAAAAAATGTGATAATGGTTAATACAAACCATCATCAACAGAACTTCTCTCTCTTCAATATACACATAATACATATTTCCGGCACCGTAATTCATCACGCCCAGTCCGACATTCACTAATCAGCCGTCGACCATTATAGAATTTCCGCATTCAACATCAAAAAGACATCATGATCACCCAATTTCAAACAAGAAATATATAAACATATGAGCTGGTTTCTTGAAGCGGTCAGTTGTTTTCAATGATGCTGTCAAATCTGTAATTCCAAATGAATTTCAAGAGTCGTTTTACGAAGACATTCCTCAATATGATCACACCTCCGGTCAGCTGTGCCGTGGGTGGAGCTTGAGTAGTACGAACAAGCAAATATGTCGTGTTTGACCGATTGTAATGCCTCGCTCGTTTGCAGTGGTATTCTACAATTAACCCTACCTGGCCTGGAAGGGGGGGGGGCTTCCCCCCCCCCCCCCCCCCCCCTGTTGGTTTTTTGCTCCTATCTCCGGAACGACAAAAAATTGAGAGCTGAAACTTCTTGACTTTTTAGATTATCATATTGGGGTCAGTTTGGGTCTATTTGCAAGACCCCCCCAGCAGAGAATCATGGGTAAATTCAAAATGGCGGCCATTTGGGGTACCAGAAAAGTGATGTTTTCGTCATATTTCTTCAAAATTCTTGCTTTTCTGTATAGAAAAGTGAGTAAAATCTATTTTATTTCATATCAGATTATTATTTACTAATTTATCATGCAGTTTTTGCAAAGAAAAAAACAAAAATAAAAAATTCGAAAATTCTGACCAAAAAATGGCCAAAAAATGCTCTTTTTTCTTGTAGAGTTGACCCAATGATATAGTGTGGTAAGTTTAAGCCCTCTAGCCTTAGCGATAGCGGAAAATATTTAGTGGGGTGGGGGCGGGGGGCACTTTGTCTTCTGACTTTGATTATGAAACAAATATGTCTGTTTTTGGAATAGTCCAAAAGTTCATTGGAGCATCATGAACAATCTCAACCGGTGAAAGATAAAGCTGATCAAATCAGTGCTTTTACCAGTTGTGTAAATAAAATGTATTCGTCCCATTGTAAATAAGCTAGAATTATATGAAGTAACGAGTTACCCATTTATACATAGGTATTATCTATAATATATAAAATCCCACCACCCATAAGCCTCTATTTTAACGCATTATGTCATTTAAGCAATAACTGTGTTTTCTCTGTGTATGTAAATCATCATTTTGTCTTTTTTAATCATTTTGTTTTTTAACAATTTATTGTGTTTTTCTCTGTATGTAAATTATTATATGTATGTTATCTGAGGGGAGTGCCCCGTGGCCTTGTGGCTGTGCACAATCCTCATAAAATTGAATAAAGCATTACATTACATTACATTACATTCTATGGAAACAGGGATGCTATCGGAGGTGAGAGAGAAATTGTTATAGTCTATGGAAGCAGTGATACTATCCGAGATGGGGGAGTCTATGGAAGCAGGAATGGTGATCAAAGGTGAAAGACATTATTGTAGTCCATGAAAACATAATGCTATCAGAGTTACGGATAAATATTATTGCAGTCTATTGAAGCTATTGCAGAGGAGGCAAAAACGTTCTATGGAAGTAGGGATGCTATTAGAGACGAGAGAGAAATTATTTTAATCTATGGAAACAGGGATGCTATCAGAGATGATGGAACACAATTTATTGTAGTCTATGGAAGCAGGGATGCTATTAAGAGATGAGAGAGGAATTATTATTATATTCTATGGAAGCAGGGGTGCTATCAGAGATGGGAGAGACATTATTGTAGTCTGTGGAAACAGGGATGCTGTCAGAGATGTGGGTGAAAATTATTGCAGTCTATGGAAGCAGAGATACTATCAGAATGAGTGAGAAATTATTGTAGTGTATTGAACTAGCGATGCTATCAGAAATGAGAGAGAAATTATTGTAGACTATGGAAGCAGGGATGCTATTAAAAGATGAGAGAGAAATTATTATTATATTCTATGGAAGCAGGGATGCTATCAGAGATGGGAGAGACATTATTGTAGTCTGTGAAAACCGGGATGCTATGAGAGCTGAGAGAGAAATTATGGTAATCTATGGAAATAGAGATGCTATCAGAGATGTGGGTGAGAATTATTGCAGTTTATGGAAGCAGAGATGCTATCAGAATGAGGGAGAAATTATTGTAGTCTATTGAAGTAGCGAGGCTATCAGAAATGAGAGAGAAATTATTGTAGTTTATGAAGATGGTTGTAATTTACGGAAGCAGGGTGGCTATCAATTGTTTATGGTGTATGGAAGCATGGTTGCTATCAGAGATGAGGGAGAAATTATTGTAGTCCATGGAAACAGGTATGCAATGAGGGAGGAAACCTTACAGTCTATGGAAATAGGGATGCTATCAGAGATGAGAGAGACACCAATGTAGCTAATAGATTCAGGGCTGCTATCAGAGACGAGGGAGACATCATTATATTCTAGAGAAACAGGGATGCTATCAGAGACGAGGGCGACATTATTGTAGACATGGAATTTTTGGGGTGAGCTACCAGGGGTTACATTGAGAGAAAAACTCAGAAATGCAGTTATCAAATTTGAGACCGAAATTATTGTACTCCGAGTCAGAGTGATATTATATTCCAGGAAGGAAATGATATGAGAGATAAACTATTGAAACCCAATGAGATGATACTAAACTTTAGGACGGCATTTATCAGAGATGAGGGAGGAAGTTCAGAAAGGCTATGCCTGGAGTGACTCTACCAAACTTTCTATGCTATCGCCGAAATGGCAAACAAACGGTGGAGGATGATGGGTGAATTCGAAATTCGAAATTCACATCACGATTTCACAATCTATTCCACATCATTATCAATTATTGTAGATTGTCCGAGGAATATAGCATGAATAAAAAAAAATCGAAATTCTGACATCGTCAAAAAAAACACTAGGACATGATTAGAGCGGCCATCTTGGATTTTTTTTACATTTTCGGGTAGAATTTGACCCCAATATATATTGTTTGAGCCCCCTAGTGTTAAGATATATAGGGCGGGGGTTGAAATGCTGCGGTTCACCCCAAATCGCCCAGGCCAAATAGGGTTAAAGTTCAGAGAGGATTTTCCAGAGACAGGAGAGAAAATATTGTTGACCAGGAGAGTTTATTGAAGAGCCCATTGAGAGGTTATCACAGATGAGCTAGGGAAAGATTAATATTATCTATGATAATGGTCAGGGTTAATGATTAGTATTGCGATATGTTCGTGTTTGCTCCAACAACAGACCTCACGCCAGTTAAGACCGAAGTCTAGTATAATGATCCAAGCGGTACCAGAGATTCATCTTAGGGTTCAGCTTTTGTGAATCCCAGAGCGCCCCAATGGAATGTTGGTCTGAGGTGGAGGGAATGCCACCCCCTTGCGTTGACACCGAAAGGTTTCCGGTGGTGTGTGGTTAGTAACGGTTTAGTTCCACGTACCTGGGTCTGCTGCACTCTACTCCCAGCTGGATAGATCTCATATCATCTGCCTAAATTACGTCAGGTTTACCTTTACTCGATCACACCAGAAGAGAAATCGTAACATCAGTTATGCTTCCAGACATTTCATTGACAAAAATTTTCATTTCTAATCAACTTTTTTTTAATTGTTCAGATTCTCCAAACCAGGATATGTCTTTTATCAAAAAGAATAGAAAATTAATGTAGAATAAGAATAGCGCACATTTTAGAAATTGAATTAATGTTTTTGTTTCCATTCTAATTGATTGCAAGTATTTCCAATCTGTTCAAAAGAAATTTCAATCTAATGCATTATAAGAGCTGACGATTATATTATTTTGGATCTTTAGTCAAATCCAGATATACATTTATAAATTGTGAATCTGTGATTGACGATAAAGGTGAAGTATGAATTCCAGGTAACAATTACAATTAATCTTGTTCAAATGGATTCCACTAGAGGATTTGATAATCTTCATGTGTCAAATTCCACCTACGGAAGATGAGTACTAAGCTATAAAAGCGTCTGTCTGTATTGTGGCTAACTGATGCTCGATTTCTAACTGCTTTCTAGTACAATATACACTGAAAAAATTTTGTATTGTGTCAACACAATTTTTTGCTAAAATGGCTTCAACACTGAACATGCTTTTGTGTTGAACTTCATTTTTCAGCGCAAAAATCGGATTGAGTTCAGCACAAATTGGTGTTGCTTTGTGTTATTTTCAACTCAATTCAGGTGCTAAACTTGCTTCAACACAATTTTTTTCGCAGTGTACGATTCTGCGATAATGTGCATGATCCAGTCTCAAATAACCAATGCAGACGTGATAGTGAAAAGGGATCAAATCAAGTTTAAACCTGGTCAATATGTCCTAGGCAAGCACAGGGGCTCGTTACCATTGTTAATTGGTTAATTAGGGGGTCGCGGTAGGGGCTCCATTTATTCTCTACCTCGACCCCTTCCCCCTTATAATCAACCTAATTAATCAAATAACAACGGTAACGAGCCCCTGTGTACGCAAGTGTCACTGAAAAGTACCGCTGTGATGCTTCCAAATATGCGCTAATATGGCTTGCACCAGGCTTAGTGTACATTTTCTATCACATCTTGTGACTTGTACCTGGAATACATTCATTGGTTCATTATTATTATTTGAGACTGGCACATGTATGTTAAACATTAACCCTACCCGGCCTGGGCCATTCGGGGTCTGTCCCCGGGGGAGGACGAAATCTGGGGGAGGAGCCATTTCGCCCACTCCACTATATATTTTCGTTACCCCTTAAGATATTGTGGTAGAGGGCTGAACTTTTCCATAATCTTTGCGGAAGCCATTTTTTGCCCATTTTTGGACCGATTGTCCGATTTTTTTCTATTTTTCTATTTTTTTTCTCGAAACGAATTAACAAGGTAGAGAATAAATAGTTTGGGAAAAATCTATATTATTTTAGACAACACAAATGCGAAAAATGGACAGAAAAGACCGAAAACAGGATTTTTCTGCGGACACCTCGTAGCCGCCATTTTGAACGTTCCCATGATTTTTGAAACCTATGAATGTGGAAATAATAGACTGAAAATGACGACAGTAAGATTAGCAGGAAAATCAGAAAGTTTCATCTCTCTTTTTCTCTCATCTCTCTTTTTCTCTTCGTCCGGTGATGACGTCACTTCCGGTGATGACGTCACTTCTGGAGATGACGTCACTTCCGGTGATGACGTCACTTCCGGTGATGACGTCACTGGAGTTATCAGAGATGAGAAATGGAGGTATCAGAGATGAGAGATGGAGTTATCAGAGATGAGAGATGGAGTTATCAGAGATGAGAGATGGAGTTATCAGAGATGAGAAATTGAGTTATCAGATATGAGAGGCGGAGTTATCAGAGATGAGAGATGGAGTTATCAGAGAGGGGAAATGGAGTTATCAGAGATGAGAGATGGAGTTATCAGAGAAGAGAGATGGAGTTATCAGAGATGAGAGATGAGAGATGGAGTTATCAGAGATGAGAGATGGAGTTATCAGAGATGAGAGATGGAGTTATCAGAGAAGAGGAGAGATGGAGTTATCAGAGATGAGAAATGGAGTTATCAGAGATTGAGAGATGGAGTTATCAGAGATTGAGAGATGGAGTTATCAGAGATGGGAGAACTCACCCATCCATCCACTCATCCACTCACTCATTCATCCACTCACCCATTCATCCACTCACCCATCCATCCACTCACTCATCCATCTACTCACTCATCCACTCACTCACCCATCCATTCACGCATCCATCCACTCACTCACCCATCCATTCACTCACTCACTCACCCATCCATTCACTCATCCATCCACTCACTCACCCATCCATTCACCCACTCACTCACCCATCCATTCACTCATCCATCCACTCACTCACCCATCCATCCATTCACTCATCCATTCACTCATCTATCCACTCTACCATCCACTCACTCATCCACTCATCCATCCACTCACTCATCCACTCATCCATCCACTCATCCATCCACTCACTCATCTATCCATCCACTCACTCATCCATCCATCCACTCATCCATCCACTCACTCATCCATCCATCCACTCATCCATCCACTCACTCACTCACTCATCCATCCACTCACTCATCCATCCATCCATCCAGTCCCTCACTCACTCATCCATCCATCCACTCACTCATCCATCCACTCATCCATCCACTCACTCACTCACTCAGTCACTCATCCATCCATCCATTCACTCACTCATCCACTCACTCACTCACTCATCCATCCATCCATCCACTCACTCACTCACTCACTCACTCCATCCATCCATCCACTCACCCATCCACTCACTCACTCACTCACTCACTCACTCACCACCTCTGATAACTCCATCTCTCACCATCTCTGATAACTCCATCTCTCATCATCTCTGATAACTCCATCTCTCATCATCTCTGATAACTCCATCTCTCATCATCTCTGATAACTCCATCTCTGATAACTCCATCTCTCATCATCTCTGATAACTCCATCTCTCATCATCTCTGATAACTCCATCTCTCATCATCTCTGATAACTCCATCTCTCATCATCTCTGATAACTCCATCTCTCATCTTCTCTGATAACTCCATCTCTCAACTCCATCTCTCATCTTCTCTGATAACTCAATCTCTCATCATCTCTGATAACTCCATCTCTCATCATCTCTGATAACTCCATCTCTCATCTTCTCTGATAACTCCATCTCTCATCATCTCTGATAACTCCATCTCTCATCATCTCTGATAACTCCATTCACTCATCCATCCACTCACTCACTCATCCATCCACTCACTCACTCAGCCATCCACTCATCCATCCACTCATCCATCCATTCACTCATCCATCCATCCACTCATCCACTCACTCATCCACTCATCCATCCACTCATCCATCCACTCACTCATCCATCCATCCACTCATCCATCCACTCATCCATCCATCACTCATCCAATCACTCATCCAATCACTCATCCACTCACTCATCACTCACTCAGCACTCACCCACTTACTCACTCATCCATCCACTCACTACTCATCCATCCAGTCACTCACTCACTTACTCATCCATCCACTCACTCACTCACTCACTCACTCATCCACTAACTCATCCACTCTCTCACTCTTACCCATCCACTCTCTCACTCACTCACTCATCCACTCTCTCACTCTTACCCATCCACTCTCTCACTCTCACCCATCCACTCTCACACTCTCACCCATCCACTCTCTCACTCACCCATCCACTTTCTCACTCACCCATCCACTCTCTCACTCACATCATCTCTGATAACTCCATCTCTCATCATCTCTGATAACTCCATCTCTCATCATCTCTGATAACTCCATCTCTCATCATCTCTGATAACTCCATCTCTCATCATCTCTGATAACTCCATCTCTCATCATCTCTGATAACTCCATCTATCATCATCTCTGATAACTCCATCTATCATCATCTCTGATAACTCCATCTATCATCATCTCTGATAACTCCATCTCTCATCATCTCTGATAACTCCATCTCTCATCATCTCTGATAACTCCATCTCTCCATCTCTGATAACTCCATCTCTCCATCTCTGATAACTCCATCTCTCCATCTCTGATAACTCCATCTCTCCTCATCTCTGATAACTCCATCTCTCATCATCTCTGATAACTCCATCTCTCATCATCTCTGATAACTCCATCTCTCATCTCCTTTGATAACTACATCTCTCATCATCTCTGATAACTACATCTCTCATCATCTCTGATAGCTCCATCTCTCATCATCTCTGATAACTCCATCTGTCATCATCTCTGATAACTCCATCTCTCATCATATCTGATAGCTCCATCTCTCATCATCTCTGATAACTCCATCTCTCATCATCTCTGATAACTCCATGTCTCCATCTCTGATAACTCCATGTCTCCATCTCTGATAACTCCATCTCTCCATCTCTGATAACTCCATCTCTCCATCTCTGATAACTCCATCTCTCCATCTCTGATAACTCCATCTCTCAGCATCTCTGATAACTCCATCTCTTCTCATCTCTGATAACACCATCTCTCATCATCTCTGATAACTCCATCTCTCATCATCTCTGATAACTCCATCTCTCATCATCTCTGATAAC